>JACAXG010000001.1:24956777-25004529 GCA_018881555.1 Amblyornis subalaris
TCCATCATGGCATTCACCTTCCTGAGGTCTTGTAACAACCTCCATTTCCCAGATTTCTTTTTGATGCAAAAGACAGGAGTGTTCCAGGGACTGGTAGAAGGCTCCAGATGACCCTGGTCCAACTGCTCCTGAACCAACTCACGAAGGGCTACTAACTTGTCTTTAGGCAGGGGCCACTGATTCTCCCAGATTGGTCTGTCCACCAGCCACCATATAGGAGGTGTGGAACACTCTGTGCCCTTCTCCACAGTGGCCTCTGTTAAAAACCCGTCCCGATGCGTACACCCCACGCAGCCAGAACATCCCTCCCCCAGAGGTTAATAGCAGTCTCAGTAACATGAAGCCTTATCACGGCCGTCTGTCCCTCTGAGTTCGTTATTGTCACAGGCTTCCGACTCACATAGCAGCGCTTCGTCCCTCCCAGGCCCGTGACAGATGTCCCCACCGGGTCCAATGCCCACTGCAGGGGCCAGGCAGCAAGRGAGAGAATCGTAACGTCTGCACCACTATCAAGGAGCCCGCGGAGAGAGATCTCTGGCGATGATGTATCAGGGATGGTCAGGACGGTGCATCTCCGGACGGTGTTCGGTCAGGACAGCAGTCCAACGAACTTGAGGCGGCCCAGTGGAACCAAAGCAGCCGTCTCCTCGTTCTCTCGATTCTGTCCTGCGAACAGAAGACTTAAAAGGAACAAGTTGAGCAATCCGAGTCTTTTCAGGAATTGTGACYGGGGGGGTGGGCATGGAAATCATGGCATAAATCTGCCCAGTATAATCAGCGTCCATCAGTCCCACTTGCACAATGATGCCCTGAATGGTGGCACTGGACCTCCCCATGAGGAGAGCACTCATGCCATCACCCAAGGGACCAAAGGCATCCAAGGGGACCTTGTGCACTGCGCAAGAGTCTAAGATGACCGTTGTCACGGTGCAGACATCAATGCCTGCTGAGCTGCTGGTGCTGGCTGCAAGCCGGCCAAGCAGACCTCCATCGGCTCCGGGGATTGGGGGAATACTTCTGTCGTCACACATCTCTCCCGCGTGCTCGGCTGCCCATTTCCCGAGCCCTAGGAGGGCTGCCTGGTAGCACGAATCGCTGCCCTGCAGACATCTGCCATATGGTTTGGCTTTCCACACCAACCACAGAGGCACAAAGGACCTTTGCCCCTCCGTGCCTTTTTTCCCGGCTTCTTGCTGGCCTGAGCATTCCTCTGCTTCCACTGCTCGCCCTGCGGCCCTGACCAAACTGGCCGCAGGGCAGCAGCCACGGCCGCCACTTTAGAAGTAGTGGGGTCCAGCTGTGCACAGACCTCTATCATTTGAGGTACAGAAGGTTCACCAGGAATTGCTCTGATCAGCTTTTTGCACTCGGCATTACAATGAGTCTTGGCAGGTGTGTAAGAAGCAGCACCCTTGCATTGTGATCCTTTATCTGCCTCTCAATAGAAGCTGTCAGCCTCTCTGCAAAGTGCAAGAAGGATTCACCATCCCTCTGTGCAATGCATGCAAAATCTTCCACTGGAGCTGACAGTTCGATGGTCAGGATCAGTGCTGCCATGCCTACCTCCTGGCATTGGTCCAACACCGTGCCATCCAAGACAACCTGCTTGCGAGCACTAGCATAATCGCCTGTGCCCGTCAGGACGTCAGCACCGACCCCACGTCTTGGGTCTTGCTGATCCAGTGTGGCATTCTGCTCTACCGTCCTAAGTGCCAGCTGCTGCCATTTCATTTCAAATACATCATACTGCAAAGGYGGAAAAGAGCACTCTAGCCAGAGACCGGATGTCATGAGGCACTAATGTGGAGGAAGCAAGGATTCTGAGACGTTGCATGACCTCAGTGTGCCCCAGACCATACTTGCCAACTGTCTCTCAGAGCTCTAACAAAGCCTGCCATGGTAGCGTCTGATGTGTGTTGCGTGGAGAACCAGCAATTATGGGAAAAGCCTGAAGTGCACCTGCTGGACCAGCAGCACCTGCTGCGTCCTGTTCCCTAGCGTCCACAAGGGCATCAGCCACCTCAGGGCTGGGAAATCTGGCTTCACGAACCAGCGGGCGGCGTGCTTTTGCGCGGTCGCTCATGTCCTCTAGCTTCGCTTTCACCTCCTGCCAAAACCTCACTTGATCCCGGGGACGTACAGTCACGCCACAGGGTGGTAAGGTCCACAGGGCAGCTGAGGAGGAGCCGCCAGCCCGAGGTCCGGGGTGGGGTGCGTGCAGCAACTTGCCAGCTGTGTCTCTGCCTGCGCCGAAAACAAACAGGAGGGGGGCCACGCCTGCCACCACTCCGGGATCCGTGGGATCCTGCGGAGCCGCGGCTGTGCCTGCCGGCACTTGGCCCCGGCGAGTTTGAACGCCGGCCGCCCCGCTTGGAGCCCCGGGGGCGCGCGGGGCCACCGCCCGCGCCGCCACCTCCCCCGGCTCAGCCGCAGCCCCTGGCCACACCGGCCCAGCCGCCACTTTCAGCTGTGGGAGGCACCCGGGCGCTTTCTCCGCCGCCGCTGCCCCCCCCGCCGCCTCTGCCGCCACCTCTGCCGCCGCCGCTTTCGCGGCCGGGGGGGGGAGTGGCGCCCGGCCGGGTTCCAGCCGCGCCTGCAGGGAGGGGGGCGGCGCCGCCAGTTCGGGCGGCCTGGGTGGAGCCGGCTGGGGGCCAGGCGGGACCTGACGGCACCACGCCGGCCGGGGGGGGCCGCGCAGCCTCCGAAATCGCGCCGAGCAGGGTACCACCCAGTGCCCACAAGCCAAGCGCTGGCATGCCCCACTCCGATCGAGGGGATCTGCCCCCACCGGCGAGCGGCGGCTTGGCCAGGTCAATGAGATSTCCTGCCTCAGACGCGGCAGACACAGACTCTGCCYGTGCCTCCTCCTCCGGGCTGGCGAGGGACCCGCCCGYGGCTGCCACTTCCTCTTCTGAAGCAACCGAGGACGGCGCCAGTTGGATTTGAGCCACCCCGGGGGGGTAATGAGTGCAAACACCGCAGTGGGGGCATTCTGCCGTGACAATGGCGCGAGCCAAAGGGTCCGCCCCCTCCCGCTGCGCCGGGAAGGCACAAAGGAAAGGGCACGCGCCTCCGCTTGCCCCATCCCACAGCGCGGGGTGGGGGGGATCGGCACTGCCAGGGTCCTGGCATCTGAGGGGAGGGAAGAGGCTTCCCCGGTGCTCCCCGAGGCCAGCTCGTCCTTGGCACCGTTCCAGTTCTCCCCCTCCGCCCCGGCCTGGGCCAGGAGAGGGGACTCGGGAGTCATCTGAGACCCGGACCCGTCCTGAGAGCCGAGCTCCTCCTGCCCATCCCCYGCCTCCTGTTCGGAGAGGGCTCCCGGCTCATCGAGGGAGCCCACAGGGGTGGAGGCGCCCGACGAAGTGCTACTAATAGCAGCATTGACTTGTTTCCAAGAAATCAACAAAGCAGCCACATCTAGCTGGAAATCCAGAGCCAGGCAGCCAAGAATGGCTCTACCTAGTTCAGCCCAAGAGGCCTTGGAGAGCACATGTCCTGGTTCTGTGAAAAGACCTCTGTCTTTCCCCCAAAAGTACAATTTCTGCAAGTCCGGTCCAGGGAATAGGACATCAGCAGTTTCAAGAGCTACTTCCAAAACTTGCAATGCCAAGGCATCGCATGACAAATTCGCGATCTCCATTTCAAACGGCCCTAACTACCCAGGGAGAAAACCCCCTGACAATTTACGAAACCGTACGGGCCAACCAGATGTTGTTCCCGGGTTCAAATAAACACACGGAGACAGCTGTCAGGGTTCTCCAACAGGCAGAGGCCAAAAGGGAGGAAGAAGAGAGAGCCGGCCTCTGCCCTAACTTTATTTATATGTTTTCAGAAAGTACCGTGGATTGGAGGATAGGAATGCCACCTCCTGCTGTCCAYTGGTCAATAGAATTGTCTATCATATAGGTTAGGAATTCATAACAATCTTTGCCGGYTAGGTCAACAAAACTGTGTTTATACAAAAGTGCATGAGAAACTATTTTGCTGAACTAAAAACACTGCACATCTGAAGAACTGCAAAATGCAGGGCCACACTGGTCTGTACCGGTGAGATTTGGAAAAGGTCCTCTTTAATCTCCTCCTTGAGTTCCTTGAAATTACCCTCTATTTTCTCTTCCATTTTCTTGTGATTCTCCTCCATCTTATCTTCCACTTTCTTGTGATTCTCCTTGAGTTCCTTAAGATCGCCCTCTATCTTATCTTCCATTTTCTGCAGACATGTTTCCACAGCTGAAATTCTTGCGTGTGTTGGGCCGTGCATGGCATCTTCATATGCTCGGAGCCTCTTCGACATATCATGCATGGTCCCATCCGGCTCCATCGCTGCTAAAGCAGAAGAGTATTCTTGTGGCCCAAGTCGTACGAATCTTAGCCACATTACTGGTGTAACTCTTATCAAGTCTGGGTTCTTAATTCCAAGTCTTGGGTGTTCTATGAAGATAATCTCTATCACTGCCAGTTCTCTCAAGCGCTGAATCGCTTGTTCCATGATTTTCCATGGGGTTTGCTGCAAATAGAGATCATCTTGGCACTGGTATCTTTGTCTCACACTTTCCAAGAGACGCATCCAGAGACTGTGAGGGTCAGGCGGCACTACCATCTCCTGATCGATAGCCAGATCACGTGACAAGGATCCCCAATTCCTCGCTTCAGTGCCATCCAAAATTGTAGTATCGCCTGCGGCGTCCCAAATACGGACTAACCAACTTAATATAGATTCATCAGACCGTCGGGTGTAATTCTTTCTTAGGCCACGAAAGTCCTTTAGAGACATGGACTCAATAATGTTTTCTGGTTCTGAGCCAGTTGCTAGTTTTGAGGGTCCTTCCCCTGCGTCACTATCATCATCCTTCACCGGGCGATCAGTTTTGGTTTTGTGCTTTCTTCTCGTGACGGGAGCAACTGTCATTGGCTTAGGCCCTGCATCTGGTTTGGCTACAGCCTGAGTAACTGGGGTATCTGCTGATTTATCTGCCTGCCCTTCTGCCTTTATTTCCACACCTGGGTCAGGTGTCTCATCAGCCCCTTTGGACATCTGAGGCCTGATTTTAGAGGAGTAAAACATATAGAGTAAACCTACGAAATTAAGCACTATGAAAACCAGGAAACTAGTGTCTTTAGCATTCAGAGGAAACTGTACATTCTCAAAAGGTGATGCATCAAATTTAAAAGGAAAGAAGGAAATGCAAGGCTGAGAAACCCCATCTCCTCCTACTTCTCCAACAAACTGGGTGCAATTTCTGAAAAACCCCCAGACCAGGCAGCTGAGACTAGGATGCACAATCAACAAACCATACACATCTTGAATAACTCCCAGTACCTCTATAAACTTTCTATAAATCAGTATCACCAAGCAAAGAAACATAGCAAACCGGATTCGTGCCTCTGCTCTATAAAAACTGCATGCCACGGACAAAACTGGGGCTATCTGTGGGTAATCAAACAGGCCTAAAGACCAGAAAGGCATTACTGCCTCAAATAGGTCTAGAGAACAGAGAAACGTTAGTATCTTAAACCACATGGTGACTACTTTACCCCAATACACAGTAATTAAAACCAAATTGTAATCAGCACAGCTTTTTTCACTTTCCTGGCCAACGCACCAAATATGTTTGTCACGGTCTGGACAAACTTAGGAGGAAGACTCGAAGAGCTTCCTCTGCAAAAGATAGGGTTCAAAACTCCCTTCCCCTCCCTTTAAGAATTTCTCAGAGGAAAGTGAAAAAAATCTGTTTATTTAACAAAACCCAGCTGCTGGGGGGGGTGCACGCAGGCACCAGAGGAAGGGAAAAGAAATAAAAATAAAAATGAGTAATGTTAGATAATAAACCTCTCGTGAGGAGGATAACCTGAATGAATCACAGTCCTGAGTCCTTGGCAGGTGTGGTCTTCTGCTCTGTCTCTAGCTAGCTGCTTGAGTATGGAGTAGGCCCTGTCCAGGCCCGGAGGGTGTAGGCCCYGGAGAGATGGTGTGTAGAACAGAGCCCAGCTGTCTGTTGTACAGTTCCAAAGGAAGAAGAAAAAGAAAATACAGTCCCAGGAAAAGAAACTGTCTTCTTCCCTTGCCTCAAGCAGAGGAGGGAAAAAACCAAAAGCAAGTTTTAACTCCGTCCGAATATCCCTCAGCTGAGTAAAAAACCAGGCGAAAGCTCACAAGAAAAAAAGGTAAAGGTAAAAAAGTGTCTCTTTGCCTCCAACTATAGAAAGCGACTGCCAAGATGTTCTCTCCTCAGAACTATAACATAGCGAGCTGATAAAGGTGAAAGAATGTAAATATCCTTCGAAGAAAACCAAAACATAGCTCCTGGCTTCTTGAGCCAGCTTAAAGACACAGAGTTAATACTTTTCATTAAGCAGGCGATTGGGATATATAGCATCATAAAGTCACTCCAGGACAGGCAGCTAAAAATTGGCTTTATGACAGTGGGAGTTTGAATTATATTAATGATGCAATCATTCTACAGCAAAAAATTTGCAACATTTTTGGGACCTTAAATATAACAGAATACAAAATCAAACAAATACAATTCACTTCATCAGACAAGAGAAGTAGCATAGAACTTTTTGTTCACCAGCTGAATTTTTACTTGTGTCAAAATTCAGAGAAGGCTAACACATTCAGTTCAAATGATGTTGCCTCAAAGTAACACATTCGCATTTTGTAACAAGTACTGTATGATTTCATATTTATCATCTGCAGCTGGCAGGCTCTAAGTTTAGAAGAAAGGCCTGTCTACACTTGAAGAATGGGTGTGAATATACAAAGCAGGATTTGTAGATTGAATCTAATCAAACAGCCAGGCCTGGTATATTCTATAGTTGTGTCTCAAATAAACCAACACCTTCTACCACCAATCTTTTTATGCTACTAGCATAGCATATAAATATCATTTAAATCAGCAGAACTGGTGTTTGTTCACTGGTTTCTTCATTTCTTCACTKGTGTATTGTATCTGCTTCTCATGTTTTCAAGTTTTAGTCATTATATCTGACTAGAAAAGCATATTCTCTCCAATAAATCGGTTAAAAGAGCTAACAAAAAAAATGAAGAAAAGAGTTTGACTTCCTATATGTATTACTCAACTTCTCATTGAGTGTAGAAAGAATTCTTTCACTTTCAAAATGTAAGACACAAATGTCTGAAATTCTCTCTGCTTTTAGCTGAGGAAAATCCTTCCTTCTAACTTTGCAGATCTGTGGCCTGGTAAGCATTTTTCTCACAAAGAAATGTTTAGAGAATTTAATGCTAACCTTTTAGGGGGACAGAGAGCACATTTCTTTTTATTACAGAGGATGGTTGCAGCTATGCTACTGAACTTCAGAGCATTTGAATTGCTTGCAGGGAACTTGAACTACTTACTGTGAAACTGGCTTTTGACAAGCACCTATACTCAGCAGTTTTACTCTACTTCAGTTTTCCTTTGATCTGCTGAATGCCCAACCTGCATTATTTTCAAAGGTTCATTGATGAGCTTTCAAATTCCAGTCCAATTCATTTCTTGCCTTGGCTTGACAGAGTTTCACATATAACTGTACATCGGTCTGACTATGCATGAAAGACTAATTTTCAAGACTAAGACTGAAAAGGACTATTAYAATAATGTGTTTTTACCTGCTGCATAAGATTCAGCCCCAAGCATTAGYTCCAGCACTTAAAACAAGTTAAAACTCCTCTATACATCTTTCTAGAAGCTTGACTTCAATGGATAAAGTTTTAATACAATGACAATATTTCTCCATAGTTTCAATTAAACCAACCTTTAATTAACAAATATTGTAATGGTTAACCCAACTGAATTAATCAAGCTAGAAATTAAGCCTATTCTAATTCAAATTTCTGAAAGTGATGTAAGTTGCAAAAAGTCCAACTTAACAGCCATTTTTCAATCACTCRGAAGATGATACCTGTGTACTGAGAGATGGTACTCTGGATGAGCAGTGTAAGACTGAAACAGCAACTGGAGATGTTGGCAAAACAGGAAGAGTTGGATTTCTATGTGTAACACACTTTATTTAAAAGCAGTGAATTAACATATTCTGGAAAGTAACAGACCCATATACAAACTTCTCTTCATTCTTCCACCGGTATCACAAACCCGAGGTATATAGTTTCACCAGATTGAAACAACCTGGTCGTTCAGCAGTCTTATTCATGACATGCAATGCTTTAAAACTTCTTGTTCTGGGACTGGATAGGAACATTTCAAAGTGCAGCCTGGCCTTGAAGCAGTGCAATCTCCTTCAATCTCTCTGTTTGCCAACAACAGCTTTACGAGGCAGTTACTTCTCATGCCACTRCATCATGTCTGAAACTAAATGTCAGTTCTGATTAAAGTAGGCAAGAAAGAGGGATTGTCAGAAAACAAAAACATAACAGAAGTTATGTTAGATAACTGCATAACAGAAAGGATGAGAGTTTTAAATTATCTAGTTTGAACATGGACGCACACTTKATCTTACCAGTGGGTAGTATTTATCCAAATTGTTGTTTCTCATTATAGAATTACCAGCTCTTTCAACTGGCTGAAGTCATTAGCAATCATTCCAAACCATGTGTGAGCATACAACCCTATACTGATTAGAGGCTATCCCAGAGCATCTGCAGCTGCTTTCTAGTTGTCAGAATATTGTAAGTCCAAATATTCTAACAAGAATAACTTTTGCCAGTCTAACAGCTAAGCCCATGAAACTGATTTTAAAATGGTTAAAATAGTGGATAATTTTTCCCTGGATTCTGACTTCTGAGTCAGCTGTAGAGCAAACAATTACCCTGCAGAGGTTGCAGTCAAGTGACATGAACCATTGATGACTTTAAGGAAAAAAACCACTAGTATCTAAAGGGTCACGGTACAGGACTCAGACTTTGAAACTTTAGCAAGAATCATCRGTGATTGCTATTCCCCCTTGAGCACAGCGCCACCACAAACCCTACCTTACTGCTGCTGTTGTTACTGGACTATTTCTCCAGCAGAGGAATTCTGTTTTGGTGAGAAGAAACATTTTTGCCCACAGTAAATGTCACATTTTAAAGCATCAGTTTATAGCTGTCAGGAAAATAATAAGATTAGAGAGAATTGAAGATCTGCAGATGTTTCTGGTAACATTATGCAGATCCAATGACTGTACTGTGTAATATTTACTTTTAAAAAAACATACCACAGGCCCAAAGATATGCTTATCCTCAAAAGTACAGTAYGTCACTCAAAAGGCATGTAGTAGAAGAATTAAGATACAGAAATGAATGTGAGATTTATCAGTACCTCTGCTTGCTAAAGAAAAGTTTATTCTTAACYCCTTGATAACCTAGATTTCATCATCTGTGGTAGTGGTGCTAGTGCTTTTTACCCAATCTTATAAAATTCTGCATAGATTCATGCGTATGTGTGCAAATATATGGAGGGTGGAGAGAACACCATTACAGAAAATAAGAGCAGTATGAGTCACTCATTACCAAGATAATATTAAGCAGATAAAAATATTTAGTTGTTATGCTTTGAAACACAGAAGAAAAAAAAAGAAAAAGGCTGTTTCCTTGTAAAAGACCATCTTGGGATTTTCTCCCACATGCCCCTTTTCCTCATTAGCCCTTGTTGCCACAGGTCTGCCTTTTTCTGTCTTGGGATTAGTCAGAAAAATCCTCAGTGAAAGTTCCTATGCAGATGATCAAATACATGAGAACTCTATGACACACATAAGCCTTAGAAATAGATTTATACATACATATGTGTATATACATGTATATATATATGTATTTATACACACAAACACACATCTGAAAGCAATTATTACCAGTTACCTCCAGAATTACACATTGCCCCCACTGTGCTATGTTGCCATTGCACGTAAACATTCATTAACACAGAATGACAAAGAAAGATTTTAGTGAGATTTCTGAAGCTCTGGCTGGAACAGAGCCCACTTTCCCTCATGCAAGATCCTCTTCCAACTCACAAGAAAACAGAAGAATGTACGGMGGATGGGACATTCCTTTGGAACATGGAATGCAGCTCCACTGGAGCCCATGAAGTTGTCAGATGCATGGTCAACCATGAAATGTGGTATTAGTGAAGAAGTCAGACTGATGGAGTTGGAGGCTGGAGCTGGTGTAATGTTTCTGTCCTGGGTGCTTCATCCTGCAAAAATAATTTGCTTTACTGCACCCAAGATTTGGAATTTAGTGCAATGTTGTCAGGGAATGAAATTGCATTGTCAGTCAGGGATTTTTCCATTAGTTTGTCTTTCTGCAGGATATTCTGGCTTTCATTGTGCATCCTGTGAGTGATGGGGCAAGTGAGAGATGGAAGCAAGTTGGATTAGGAGAAGGAACAGCCACTGTATGAGGGGAAGGTTGCTGTCCTTTGAGTAGCTGATTCTGTGGGAAAGATTTTCCTACCAGCCGAAGCAAATTGCATTTGGCTTTTGGCTGAGATATAAAATCACGTTCCTATCCACCTATCCCCAGTAAAGAGCATAGTTCTTTATCTAGCAGGTTATAGAAGGAGCTCAAGTAATTGTAATATGGCTTTACACAGAGCATGTGAGTGAAGGACTTGTCCAGAGACTGCCATGTGCAGCCGGCACAGTGACTGGTTCCTGCTCCCCGGCCTCCTGCAGTGGGAAAGTAGAGAGGGATCTGGTAAGACCCACGTGGCTGCAGGGACCTGTCGTCTAGCAGAGCTGTCCCACTGCATGAATGTAGGTGCTTGAAAAAAGCACGACTCCACAACATTTGCTTCTGCAAAGCTAAAATATGGATGGTCCACATGGACCAAACATATCTGGTGCTTCAGGCTTTTTAACATGGGAGCCTGCTTGCTTAGGCTACTGTGAACTAATTCAGGAGTCGAGCAGCAGGGTTCCAGGGGGTACCCAAAAGACGGATTTCAGATTCAAAAAAGATCATAATTTGGATTTACAGTAATCATACCTCTTTCTATCAGACATACTATCTGCTCCAGGGACTGTGTATGTAGAGTGTACAAACTGTCATCTCTCCATTTTCCCTGAGAAGTCAATCACCCCCTTGGCTTGATAAGCCAGTATTTCTGCACCATTATTCTACCTGGGACCACCGATCTTGGGTGATCTTGGCATCTCCTGAAGGGTGTTCAGTTATTGCAAGCACCTCTTCCTCCTCAGCTCAAGAGGCCGAGGTGAGTCAGGTAACAGAATACCATCCAAAGGCTGTGGCTTTATTGTAGTTTTCTCTAAGCCCTTGAAAAATAAATAAAAATGTTCCTTCTCTTTGCCAACCTCACCAATACAGCTAAGTGACCACTTGCATCTCTAACAGCAAAGTCTGCTCAGGTAACTTGTAAAATAATACGTACAGCAACAGTGTAAAAGCAATTGCCCATGACAGCCACTCAGTCAAGACAGAATTTTCCAAATCTTTTTCATTATTAACCTCTGGATACTCTGACTTTGCAGGATGTAGCAATAGAATTAAACTCAGCCGAATGCCAAAATACCTGCTAATTAACTTTATTTAACTTCCTCTAGTATCAGTCTACGAGCAGGATACAGTTTCAAATAATTAGGCATACGAGACCTTTAAAACTTCCTTAATTGTTTCATTTTCTAATTGCTCTGCATTGGCTGAATGATTTTTGAACCCTTCAGATTTGTTTGTACATTGTTAGGGCTAATGCCAGTGAAGAGGTGCTCTGTGGCTTCCTTTCTGTGAGCAAGAGGAATCTCATACTAACATGACATTCTTAGTTGAGTTTAAAGGGAGGGATGTTGAGCTTTAGAGAGGAACTGCACGAAAAAGTCTACATGGTAGAAATGTAAATCAAGAGATTGAGCAGATTTCTTTCAACTCAGGGAATGCAGGCTGATCTATGTACAAGTACAGACAAAAAACCACTTTTCATATTAAATTAGGAAAGGAGTGTGGCCAGYGATACTCCCTCTCTGCTACTTACTGAAGCATCTGCCTATTTGTGATACTGCTGATTCTGCCAAGGACTGTTCCCTAATTGCACAGAAATCAATGAAAATCTTAGTGGTTTTTATAGATCATTACACAGGTTGGACTTCTAGCTTTGCTGTGGGAATTGTGCAATTCAAGACAGCTGTACTGTCACTATACAGCTGCAGTAATTTCCCTTCCCAGAGAGAGAAACTGCTGAATTGTGGTCTCCCTTTGACAGGACATCATATAAGCTTGTCTGAATCACCCATTAATGTCCCTAGGGATGATGACCACTAAAAATGCACGTGGTAACACTGACCAAGTGAAATGCTCCTGGTTCTATCCCCTTTCCTCTGAATTTCTGACATTTTCGTTGTCCCTTGTAGTTTCATTGTAGGTGCATTGGTTGATCTGCACCTCTCTAGTGTTGAAACTGGACAATATCCATCATATTTGGCTTGGTTTCTTCATTATATCATTGCCAAAAGAATGCTTCCTGCTCTTGCTCTTTTGTACCATAAGTGATGGCAATGAAGGGATGTGTGCAATTGCTAAGTAGGGAACTGGATGTAGTCATCAGCCCTTAAGTTGTCTCTTTTGTTTTGTTTCCTTTTTAGGTGTGACTAGTAGACACAGAAAATTAAAACAGTTTTTCAGTAAGGCTATAAACCTCCCTATCAGCCACCTTAACAGAAGAATGATGTTTCACTGGAGGCTGGTTGGAATGAAGCATCCTCAGTGGCAACTCTAAACGTATTTTGACTGGTGAAGGTCTCAGCAGAAAATATAAGAATAGATTTGTTCACAAGCACAAATCTGTGCACGTATAACACAATTGATATTTCAGTGAGCAGCACAGCAGAAAGCAAGAACAGTGTATGCTACTCCTAACAGTAACACAGTAATACTAAGCAGACAAGACAACTTCAATATTACACTTTTCTGTTTTGGAAACCAGAGAAAACAGCCATTATCTTGTAAAAGGCCTTGTAATTTTCTTCTGCAATGTTTTTGCACAGACTGAATTCCCACAGGCTCATCTCTGAAAGCCTGAGGATAGCCAGAAAATTTCCTAAAGAGGGATACTGTGCAGGTGGATAAATGCATAAAAACTTTATGATGCATTAAAGCACCAGCAAAAAAATACGTATATAGATATATATATATGTATGGAAAGTACACGTTGGTACCTGCTGTAGCTTCTGACATCTTGCATTTACTGTGGCACGTTTCCTCCTACTTACAACTTGTATTGTGCTATGCACATGTTACCTTTAAGGCAGAATGACAAGAAGGGTTTTAATGAGATGTATGATGGGATGGGATGTTTTGATGGGATGGACCCCACTATTCCCTAGGCAAGAGCTACTCCTGTTCTCTTTGTCTGGCTCAGCATCATTCTCCTTCTCTGCATCACTTCACTATAACAAGAATAGGCCATCTAGACATATTATAGCAAAAGAAAATTCTGGGGCTGTGTGCTGGTTTGACTGTAACCAGCAGGGGAAATTAACCCCACACAAAATGCCTCGAGAGATTTTAGGTCAATATTACAATTTTAATAAAAAGGTTAAAATAAATGCACGAATACAGAAACACCGGCCTAAACAAACCCACAGGGTCACAGTACAACCTGACAGTGGTTGCAGTCCTGTTGGAAGCAGTAGTCCCCAAGAAAGGCCTGGTCCGCTGAGTATCCAGTGATGAAGGGTCCAGTCCTAGTGGTCCAGAGACCTCTGGCTTTCCAGTCGTCTGGTAGTCCAGTCCTGGTAGTCCCGTCCTGGTAGTCCAGTAGACCAGTCGAGTCTGGTCCAGAGAAGTGGAGTTCAGTCGAGTGGAGTAGTCCTGGTAGACTAGTCGAGTCCAGTCCAGAGGAGTGGAGTGGAGTGATTTCTCCCATCTCAAAGTCTGCTTTTATGTCGTGTTTCTTGGCTGGTACCTCCCCCAGGGGCAGGGACTTCCACAATGGAAAAGAATTTTCCCAACGTTCCATTGGTTGCTTCGGCAATGAGCTCACATGAGACTTCTCCAGGGAGCAAATGGTTTCTGACATTCTATTGGTTGGTTTTTTACCTGGTTYGGTAATGGGCCATTAACCAAGATAATCTACTCAGGACGGGTGGTGTAATGGGCCATTAGCCGAGATGATCTGCTTAGGATGGGTGGTGCTTGCTGTAGGGGTGATGCCTTAAGTATCAGCTTTTGGATTTTTCTAATCCTGCACTATACTAGTGTGTAATTCTGAACTCCATATTATGTGCTAAGTAAGCTCTTCACATTCTGGTTAGACAAAACAATCCCTTCTAGGCCTGGAAAACAAGGTCACTATCCTAGGCCTAAGTATAAACAAAAGTGAATTGGGATGGGGGTGAATGGGGGAATATTACTTCATTACCTGGAACTGTAATTGGACAATTGACTTCTGATATGCAAATGTACCAAACCTGTATCTGGGGGGGAAAACTCGTGATCGGGGTCCATCTTGGTCTAGCCTAGCCTCGGCCAGGCTCTGCACCAGAGGTGTACCACTCGGAGGCCTTCAATAAGTTCATACCTTTATCCACTAACTTTGTTCAGTCTCTGTTTCAGGTACTCCCAATTTTAGGCATCAGGGGAATGGTTATTGCAGTTTAGATGAGGAGTACCACCCTACCTCACATGAGCATAACCTCAGGGACCAGGTGTGTAATTGTGAACGACCCAGCTTATCGAGGGAATATGTGGGTGGTGACAGAATACATCCTTTTATGGTTAACCCAGGACAGGCTGCACTGAGACTGACCAATGTTTGATGAACATGCTCTAGTTCCTTCCTGGCCTGAATATGCCCTTATGCCCTATGCGTAAAGAAAAACCCACCTAAATTTAGAGCTAGTATGTGTTTGTGCCTATCCACACATAAACACTCGTGATGATTTGGCACAAGGTTAGCATATGAATCAAAAATAGTTGTAAGTCCATCAGTTTAGATATAAACTTCACACTCTGGTGCATGTTCTTCTTGTCTGTATAACGCTCCTATTCTCTTTGAAGAATAAAAGAATGGGGGGGTGGTGTGTTTTGTTAGAAAACACTAGAATACCAGAAACCTTTCTATTGACTGATACCAATACCATACTTCACATATTCGTGGGATATCGGATTTCTTAGGCAGAAGAAATAGTGAAGTTGTGTACTCCACATGGAGTTTATTTGAGAAGCAGTGCAGGGGCTGCGGCAGCAGTAGCAGCAATAATGGGAAGTTCATGTTGTACCAATCCTTTTATTCTCAGTTATTGAAGGAGACGTATGAAGAGACACTGTTTATTTCACCCTGTGAATGAGAATAATTTTGCAGCTGGCAGGAAGAAATTGCCCTTTCATTAAGAACAGGCCGAGGTTCTCTGATAAAAGAGTTCAGCATAAGAAACCCTGGCATGTGGGTCATATCAGGGTTGTTAGCTATGGCTGCAGAGTATCCATGAATATTCAATGCATAAGCTTTCAACATAGCTGGAGGAGATTTGCTTTCATTAGATAAAGTCCTATATGGGAGTAAAACAGATCTATGAAGCAGGTGCTGCAAATGAACTGTATTGCTAACATTCTAGGAAAATCACTGGAAAAAAAATTTATTGGAAGAGGAACTAATCACCACCATTTGTCTTTATTTCTGGTACGTGCTTATGACTAGTCTGCAAAATGAATCTGCTTCATTTGTYATGTCAGATGCTGAGTGTTTCTCCCACCTCTTTGATGTTTTCCCTCTCACGTGATACAGACCTGGGGCTTGATCCACCTTCTGTGACATCCATGGAGCTAGATGACTCGTTTGCAACTGGTATAGGCTATTTTAAACAATGCAAAAATATTCATCTCAGCATAGCTTAAATGATTTTTGTTAGACATCAAGTACATGAATAAAATTATGTGAGTTATCTTCATGATACTTTTAAAAGACTTTTACCTCCAAAGAAATTCTTAGTGGTTTATGTTCTAGTGGAAGCAGCAGAGTCACATTAAACAGAGAACATGCTGTTCTCCTTGATGATGTACTCTGAAGACGGATGTTACCCTTTGTGCTTAGAGAACATGTGAATTCACTTGACTTCTTTCAAACAAAACGCAGTATGTGGAAAAAGCTTGGCGTCTTTGCTTGGAAACAGGCAAAGTTGCAATAGCAACCTTTACTTGACATTGCAACATGGTGCCAACATGCTAGACAAATAGAAATACAGTGCAGCAAAAGATGGGTAAGAAAAATAAACTGCACAGTTTGGCATTATAAACGATAGCATTTGCTGTGTATTTGACAAACAAGAAGGGTAAAAGCCCTGCTGTCAGCAGGCAGGCAGGGTCCTGCCAAACTTTGTACCTGCTCTGCTGCACCAGGCACTTGCCCTGGCAGCTGAGGGGAAAGCATCAAGCAGTGCCCCGTTGTACCTTATGTACAGCAATCAAGCTGGTCAGCAAGGCTTCTCCAAACAGATTTTGGCTGAACTCACCATTTCAAGTCTTTTTCTGCAAAAGGTGACACCAATTTCAGCAAAATTTCCCACAAACAACAGCAAAAAGAAAAAGACAAATGGTGCTTCACTGAATGAAAGTGTATTTGTTATAAGAAACTTGATGGAAGTTAACTCATGTCATGTAGAACTGCATGATTGGTGTGTGGTATAATTTTTATGAAGATGTTTAAAACAGCAATAATTAATATGGTATAAAATATTATAATAAAAGCACTATGTCAAAAGCAAAATGTTTCCTTCTATAATTTTTTTAAATTAACTATTAGGTGAAAGTACGTTACCAATTCTGTGAGAAGATGTTTTCAAAATTGGCTTTGCTTCCATTTTCCAAAAAAAAATGACAATGTGAAAAAAGATTAATGACAATGTGAAAAAAGATTAATGACATAAAAAAAGTACTTTAACTGATTGCCAATAATCCATAAAAAGAGAGAATTCATGAATAACTGTATAGAAAATCCAAAATAAGCCCTGCAATATTTTGTTAAAAATATTATCCTGATTTGAAAGTAAAGGAAAGTAAGACAAGTGAAATCGTATTTTATCAAACAACCATGAGCAATCCCYTGGATTTCACCTGAAATGAAGAAATTTCATGCAAATAGCTCAGAAAGAATGAAGTTCCCAGAAAATACAGTGATATGACATGTTACTGGGTCTCAAATTTGTAGTAATAATTCTAATAGATGCTTGCTTTAACCATAAGAGTTTATGTCTAGCATGAAGTATTATTCTTAGAGAAAARTTATTCTTCCTAAAAGAAAGACAGTCCACCTTTGTATATGTATGCAAAAGACATTCGTGGACTGCTAGTTTGTGTGAAAAGTATTATTTCTGGTAGAACATTTTTTAAAAATCATATCTGAATGAAGAATGCTTTCCATTATCCCAGGTTTTGTAACATTTCTTTTAAATGTCCTCCATCATATATTATTGATTTCCTCATAGTATCTCTGAAACTAAAGAAAGAAAATTTCTTTTACTGCAATTCCCATCAAGACTTCAGAGGAAATGTTTTTGTTATAGGCACTTCGAATGAGTGCATAGTCTTCAAATGTACTTGAGAGTTTGACAAACCCTCTGACTGTTTCCGAAATTTTATCTTCAATGAACAGAGGTAAAAAACCCCAAAGATTTAAGGCTCTGTGGGGAAAAGCAAGTGGCTGTATTTCAAGTTATAAACAAGACTAAATTAAGAGCTGTAAACCATATGAGATTACTCCAATTTTTAATTAGAACTGTGCAGTTCCTTATAAAACCAGTCCCTCTACAAAAGCCAATTTCTTTCCGTGAACCTCTGCAAAAAACAGTACTAATCCTGCACTTCAACTTGCATAGTGCTGCAATCAAGCAATTGCATGTTAATTAGTTACATATTGTAAATATTTTTTCAGAGTGTTTTTTTATACAAAAATTGCCACTGTTGAAGACAAGAGTCAGCCAATGCTTTCAGAGAAACAGCTTCTATGTGCACTCTGTTAAATAGCACACGGTAGGACTACTTTTCTTGCTGATTTGATCTGCAGTAGGTGGAACACACCAACAGTAATAATGAAAACTTCATCAAGGATATGATTTAGGGATTACTTTGCAGCTGTGTTTTCATGATGACAAGTATACACAGAAAGGAAAAAGGTTCCAATATCGGGTAAATTGGCACTAAGCAGCGAAAATGACAAAATCCTCTCTTGATATCTGTGGATAAGTTTTAGTGCAAGGAACTTTAAGCAATATCTTGCTTGTGTATATTTATCTATATCTATCTATATATCTATATATATATGTACATGCATCCAAGATGGATTTTCCTGCAACATAATTCTTCTATACACTTGCCACACTTCAATATCATTACCATCTAGTCTTCATTTATATTTGCTGCTTGGTAGAAAGCAAGCAGTGAAGATCCCATCTGTCTTTGAAGTTGATAGCAAAATGTTCACTGCTAAAATATAGCAGGAATACTTTTCCAGAAAGAAATGCTTTGTCTGTGAGCGTTGACAATAGCTGTCTTGACTCACATAATGCACATGCATACTTGAAGAATGTTTGAAGAATCTCACATAGATAAGAATATGAGTCAGGTTTCAAAGTGAGATAGACAAAACAGTAGGATGAAGTACAGCCTTCCATCACTATGTCTTTTGAAGGCACAGGATCCTTTATCAGACTGTATGGTTAGATATACAAGTCCTCTATCTATCCATCTATCTATCTATCTATCTATCTATCTATCTGACCTGTAACTGTTTGCATAGCCTATTGGTCTGTAGTTAACACTTGAGCCAGCTCTGATTTCAAGAGAAAATAAGGCAGGCATGTGGCCCTGGGAATTTTGAGATGGAAACCAGAATTGACTCAAAAGTGATCAAGCTGTAGAAAACCATGTCTGTAAGAGTGTTCCTTCATCACCCCATAAAAACAAGATACATCTGGAATTAATGGCTGAAGAACACACTGCAACATCAAATTGGTTTGGGGACCTTTTCTGACATGCTGAGCGTTCAGATTATTTGATTCTGACAGCTCACTCTAGTCAGTAAATAAGGATCAAAAAGCCCGGTGGCATGTATAATTGTAGGCTTTGTCATTTGTTGCAAAGGCTTGGAGAACGGTTCAGTATAAACAAAAGCACAGTTTTTGTGTGAATGTCTAAACAAGGAAACTGTAGTTGGTTAAAACTAAACTCCCTTGGAATCGTTCTGCCAATTAAACAGTATCAGTAAAGAATTATTTTCCTGAATTTCTAGAAATCAAGCTGACAGAAACCCCTGAAAGTCACTGTCTCTTCCATTTAATCCATTTCACTCTCATGCCTTAAAAGTGGTCATCACTACAGTTCCTGCTAGGACCTTCCTCTCCTACTCACCACGAATGCTTCTGTTGGTCTAGAAGTAGATCTTAGAAAGGCTCACAAGGAAAATCAATAGTAGCTGCTCCTCTCTAGAAGCTAGGCCACTTCTACCTCTCTTTCTACATACCCCTCTTTGGCACATCTAGCCAAAGACGGCACATTTGCCGTATCGGTTAACAAGGGGCCTGATATTCAGGTGTGGGGGAAAGTAGTTGTGCTAACTTTAGAGATTAGCCTCTCCCTTTCCCCTCACCCAAGCCCCAGAGAGACCAAATATTGGGCTGTCAAATACTGGAAAATATCTTTGTTCTGCTCCTTGTGTAAGAATGGAACTTCACTGGGAGTTGCCACATTAGTAGACCAGACACTTTTCAAAATAAATTGAGTCAATATGTGATATCAAACACATTTTTCAGTCAGTCTGAAGAATGAGATTTGCTCAGTAGGGCTTTTTAAACTAAATCATACAAAAGTGGTTTTTACCGTCATGGAGATTTTAAAGAAATGGATAATTAATAAAGAAGAAATGCATTATCACTTTTTTTTTTCAGGTGGCTATAAAGATAATGACCTTATCTCCTATGAAGAATTGTACAAAACTCCCTCAAAAGTGCTGCACGATTTTTAATATGTACAAGAACATTCAACTAAGTAAATTACAAAAAAATGCTATCTTGCCTTTTTCATTTCTCCAGCAGACGACTAAAATGTGCAGAACTCTAAAAATATTTGGTGACCGGATATATAAGCTGCGTCTTTTGAAATTCCTTCTTCATATACACAAAGAAATTTAATTAAATGAATCACTGTAGAAAACATCACACTTTGAAAAGCACAGGCAGAAAGGGACATCTATGACCCAGAACAGAAATAACTAATATAATGAGCATTTCTTAAATAATATTAGCTTAATAGGTGGTTACAGAATTTTCAGGTCAAGCAAATCATGTCCTCTCCATAGGGAGTGAGATTAAAGAGAGGGCTCGTAGTGACCAACTTTAAATGCAGGAAACCCCTCCTTATAAGCTCTCTCCAGCCTTCCTTTTCCTTTTCCTCCTTCTCCTTCCCCCTTCTTCCTCTGCTCCATAAAGGACCTTTTTACAACAGGCTCAGTAAAACTGTTTTAACTATGCCTCCCATGCTCCCCCACGCAGTTCACCAGGGCAGTCAAATCAAGTGATTAAGAAGCTCAGGGYAAAAGAATTCTAGCAAATTAAAGTATCCTAGTTGGAAAGTATTGCCAATAGCACCCTGTTTGGTAAAACAAGTGGCTCTGCGTAAGCAGCTCTCTGGGACATGTTTACTTAGAGAACTGATCCAAGACCCCACTATAGTCAATGTATTCACTTACTTTGAGCTCAGCAGAATTTAAAAGTAACCAAGATTCTAAAGTGCATAGACATTCATAGGTGTAAGTAATATTTCCTCAATGGTTATGCATTTTTCTGAAGTGCCCTTTTCAAAGGTTATAAAGGAAAGTCAAGTACTTCTTTAAAAATACCCTTTCCAATTACCTGGTCCTCAGATCACTCACCATACACAAACATATCAAGAGCTGTCTTGACAGATCTTGACAGACCACTTCTAGCAGGAAAGCAGCCGCAAGTGTTTTGATTGCAACAGATTAATAAAATTTCAGGCATCGTAGGTCTGTTATGTTTCCAACTTCTTTTGAATTTACCATTGGAATTAACATGTATTAATAGGTTTAGTTAGGTTCCAGAACCTACAATCCTATGCTGGACTGCTGGCTTTTTTTGTGCTGAGCAAGCTATGCATGCAAACTCTGTGAGCCCATTTATGCAAGGAGAAGAAGCTTACTCAAAAAAAAAACCAAAAAACAAATCAGAAATAAACAGCAAAACCCCCAAAAAACAACCAAATGAAAAAACCAAAAAACCCAACTACTTCCATCTCAGTTGAGTTATTATTTAAGTTTAAAAAGTGGAGACAAAACTTTGAGAAGAACAAGTGTTCTGTTTTAGGAGAACAACTACTCCTGCTTATGCAGCTTCTTTGAAGAATTAAGTCCCTGGTACCACAGTTTTCTGAAGCCTGAAGTGGACCTAAACCACTAGGTGTGTTAGCATTATCATTGTATCTGAATTTCAAGTAAGGAATTCATCTTTTCCAGTCTGAGGGGAATATATTGATTTTAAAGTAAATCCTGTCTGAGGAGAGAAGGCAGCCCACTAAGCAGCACAAGGGATCAGCATCAGCATATTAATAATGCAATTCTTGTAACCCAAAAAACAAGACAGAGTGAGCAAAATAATTATCAAGATGAGATCAAGCTGAAATTGGTATGTTGCAGCTGGAACTGCTGCTGCTGCTATAATTCATGTTCATGAAAAATCCCTTGAACTGGAAACAGCAGAGTCAAATTAGGTATGAGTCCTTAAAAAACGTTACTCTTTACAATCCGAGAAGATGAGGTGATGAGGAGGAATGTCCTCGAAATACCAGCTTTGGTCCAATTTCACTTTCAGTTGTGTTGGTGAAAGCCAGCTAGACCAGAGGTGCCAGAAGGGAGCTCTAATATGAAGGAGAAATAAGTCCAGTGTCTTCTGCAAACTGCTGCTGAAACCACCAAACTCAGGAGTAGCAATCACAGACCTGCTCCCAGGGCTTCAGGCRGTGAATTGGCACCACAAGCAAACACTGGTATTAGACGTGCAGGTAGCAGTGTTTACACACACAAATGTTTTGCTTGAATAAAATAGAAAATGCATTATTAAGGAAAAAAAAAAGAAAGAAAAATATGAGCTAATCATGAATGTTCTTGAACGAATTTTTACCTGTTTTGTTTTAGTGCTCCAAACACTTTACTGTAGCTTTTGTGAAATATCTTCCACATACCTCGGCACAGCTCTGCTAGGGCAGAACGAAAAAATGTAATATTTACATTGACAGGAACCCTGAGTTCTTACAGTTATAAAAATGAATCATTCTGGAGTTGTCCTCCAGAAATATATTTTGCTGGTAAATAACCTAAAAACACTCATCTCAAAGATAGCTCTATTAATTTTCAGACATCACACTACGGGAGGCAAGCACACGGAGTAGGTAAGTAGTCTGGAATCTATCCATGTAACATGCTCTAATTATAACTTGTGTGTCATCTTTCCAATAGCCTGTGTGTTTACGAGAAACTGTCACTGACTTTTGACATATGTGGGAGCAATTGAGTTGAACAGTGGTTTTAACCTATGGGACCTTGAGACTGTCTTATGTCTATTTCTGATTTTACTTCTCAGTACAGTGCATACCGTCAGGTGCTGTAGAGCTCTGACAGGGGTGAGCAGTCTAGTTTTCCTCGGTAGTCAGCAGAGAGAGAGTTGACCTCCGGAAGCCATTTTAGAGTTCTTAAATTCATCATGGTTGTTTACTTATGAAGCTTAGATTCCTGAGTGAGGGCACATAAATTAGGTCATTTCCGAGCATTAAAAAAATGCTTAAACATTAAAATTTCAATAGTGTATATTGATCTCATAAGTTAGTGCATTCTTGATCAGAATTTGCTTTTATTCTTTTTCTTCCAAGGTGAGAAAGCCAGCAAGAGCTTTTGAGCAGCTTTATCTTGTCACCTTATTTTTAATGACTGATTCCTACAAAATGAGTAGAATGAGCAGCAGAACACAGCCTTGTACATGTGAGTGTACTTTAAGAGAATATCCCCATTCATACAAATTACTGGGAAGCCCTTTTATATAAGTGTCTTGAAAGTGTTTGCTTTTTTAACCCATTTTACATGTTAGATTGACTTATATGAGTAATGAGGTGATATATAAAGAATAGCATCCTTTGCTGATTTGTGCCCTTTGTACAGATCCAAAGAATGCCCATTGTGAGTCAGTATTTAAATTCCTTGAGAAGGAAAGTCAACATGATGTGACAATTTGAAAGAATCATATGAAAGGGAACCTTCAAATAGCAGATTGGGTGCCTGAACTGCTGAAATTTTGATCCTTGAGTCTCATATTTTTAAAACTAAAGGCATAAAAATACTGAATTCCTTTATTAATTAATAGGGAAAATACACAGGTGATGTTTAGTCTGGTGAGCATCTGTCAAGTAAGGTTAAATACTCAATGAACTTTTCACTTGGGGATTGAGATCTGGATAAGAATCTTGGAAAACCAGCCAGACCTCTGTGGTTGTCAGTTAGTCAGATTTATTTTTTGAAGTTTTTTTACATGAATTTGATTGCATACTGTCTAGAAACTTATATTTTTATTATTGTGCCTAATGTGATCTGAAATATTTGCATTTTCCTGAACTGAAAAATAAGGGCGTGCACGTGTGCCCACACACACAAATACATAGAAACAGCTCTCCACCCCAAAAACACTAGTAAGGAAAATAACCATATGAAACCAGAAATGTCAAAGTCTAGGTGGAGAATCACAGAACTGATTTAACACACCCTATTTAGAATCCTCAGATGTTCTCTAAGGTTAAAAGTGTGTTGTTTTTTTTTTAATCACCGTTCTGTTAGAACCATGGACTAATGAAAAGGCTAATGAAACTGGATGTTTTCAAGGAAGCAGTGCTTGAATAATAGTGATGAAATTCCTGCTGCTCCATGACACTGAGAGGATTGTACCATATCTTTCTACAGTGATTACTTGCAATACACTGACCTAGAAGTTCCTTTCTGGATCTGTATTTCTTCATGTAGCTGACAAAGAAATTAATTTGAAAAATTTTCAATTCTGTTTGTTATTTCTAAGCATCTTTACAGCAACTGTGTGTTTCCTGTTAAAGAGAGCGGGAAAATACTGGGCGTGTTTTAACAAGCAAACCCACAGCTTCAGACGATTATTAATTTTCAGAGAACAAAGCTTATTGCAAGCCATGATGAGTTTGAAGTAAATAGTATTGTTGTGATTTAACCCCAGGCAGCAACTAAGTACCACCCATCCACTGATAGGGAGGAGAATTGGGTGGGAAAAAAGTAAACCTCGTAGGACAAGATAAGAACAGTTTGATGACTGAAACAAACTGAAATATACTAATAATATTAATTATAATAAAAATAATAAAATTTTTTTTGGTTAAAAGGAGAGAGAGAGAGAGAGAGTAATAAAAGCCAAGAGAAACAATTGATGCAGAATTCAATTGCTCACCATCCACTGATCAGTGCCCAGCCCATTCCTGAGCAGTGATCAGCAGTACCCGATCAACTTCCCCCAGTTATTGACTGAAAACAACATTCTGTGGTTCTTCGCCCAGGTCGGGTCGGCTGTCTTGGCCGTGCTCTCGCCCAGCTTCTTGTGCACCTGCTCTCTGGCACAGCTTGGGAAGCTGAAAAGCCCTTGACTTAGGGTAAGCACCACTTAGCAACAACCAAAACATGACTGTGTTATCAACATTATTATCATACTAAATCCGAAACACAGCACTGTACCACTGGCTAAGAAGAAAATGAACTCTATGCCAGCCAACACCAGGACAAGCGTCTGGATTTATTACTATTAATATATTTCATGTAATTAATAAAGTTCAATATAAAGGACTCTGACTTGTAAAAGCTTTTTAATAAAAGGGAACCTAGCAATGCAAGAAATTAAACATCATTATTTCCCATTGAGATGTATTTTTTTAGCACAAACTCTTAAGAAAATTTCAGGGATGATTAATAAAAGGACTCAGTCAAGCACTGTTCAAATCTTGTTCTTATGAATTCCGTTCTAAACACCACTTCAAATCTCTAAGATTACTATTATGAAACTTCATTTATTATGAAAGACTAGTATGGGCTAAAGTAGCTATCTATTATTATTATTATTATTATTATTATTATTATTATTATTATTATTTACATGTCAAATAATAGTATCCTCAACTGGATAAGAAAGTTACAAATTGTTTCTGCAAATTTTTCTTTGTTTTTCAAATGTTTTTTCACGATTTGTCATTACTCTCAGCAAAGGAGACGGTGGGACAGATCCACTGCCAAGTGTAACACTCATTACCCTGAGCAAACCCATCGAGAAGAGATACTCAGGCCACTGAAATGTCAGCTGTAAACAACTGCTCCTTAAGTGACCGACTTAATACTTGTTCACAACAAGCACAGCAACAAAACCTTTTCCAATTATTCTACTTAGTATTAAACGTCCCCACATTTACTATAAGGGACCTAACTTCAACCCAAATTCAACAAATTATTTAACTTGTGATTACTGCTCTAAAGAGATGATTTTCATCCTGCCTTCAGGCAAGAGCTGCATTTTTGCTGTGTTACGAGACCAAGTAGCACTGCACGAGGGAAGCTGGTTGGTCAACCCAAACAGTTAATGCTGGGGACCCAAACTCCACAATAAACCCATTTCCAGCAGTTTTACCCTAACTCCACTCAGCCTGGTTGAGGCACTAGACATCCACCTGCTGCTGCAGCACATGACGTGCACTCTGAAGCGTATCATATCCCCAGCTCAGCTTCAGCTGTGAGGCAGCCCCAGGCTCAGCCTGACTGGGAAGAACTGAATTACAGGAACAAGTATCAGATGGGGATTTGCTTCAAAAACACACTCTTGAATAAAATTAATATGCTAATGTAGATACAGCCTAAGTGAAACCCTGAGTTTCCTTGTATTCAGCCTTAATTTATGCGTTTTTTATGTCCTTCATTTCTGTCCTTGACGAGAATTTAGGCATGATTTATTGGGAGTAAATCTCCAGAGCCTAATTTATGCAGTCTTAAATCTGTGGCTGAGGTGCACTGGTAGCTTTATAGAGATTAACCTTATCCAAAGCTGTTTGGATACACTACATTACAGTAATACACGGATTGTTCTTTGTCCATAATTCTTTATCCAGTTTCTTACTACATTTAAACTCACTTTTTTGCCCATCCAGAAGATTAGCTCCTCATTCTTATTCAAGGAAATATCAGCCTTTAAATTAAATACAAAACCCAGTCTATTTGCAGGGATTTAACAATTCTTTATGGATCTGTACTTCTAATTCTGTTCAAGTTAATAACTAATTCTTTCTTGATGTGTGTGATAAAAATTTGAAATCTGAATCTAGACAGAAAATTTGAATCTAGATGTCTCAGCGCAAAATATTTTTTTGTAGTATGGCCAGCATGAAAAAAAGGGAATATTTAGTACTTAAAAAACACATTTAAAAGGAGAAGCCCTTTAGTGATCATTCTTTGCGATCAGTGATCATCTAGTGATCAGTCTTTGAATTTATGTGAAAAGTAACAAGACCTTCCCTCATTTCAGTAAAGATGATTAATCAAGCAAGGTAATTTTATCCATCAACTATTTCTGCATTGACCTGGACCTGACAGAGTTCAGTATGATTTAGCTTAGCTTTATTCAAAAATTGAATCTAGTTCTTAAATGAAAATGCACAAATCAGGAGACAGCTGGAGCAAGACACATTAATTGTAGGGTGTTTCTTAGACTCTTAATGTTAAATCTAATAAACTTTGTGAATAAAAAACTTATTTAAACTATTCTTAGCATAGTTTGGGATAAGAATGAATGTTTCTAACATAAATTTCAGTGGCCGGTTTGGCATTTAGTTCAGGAGGTCAGCATTACTCTGAAAGTAGAATCTGACTCATTACCTAAACCTATTTGGTCTGATGAGTTTTACATTAACTATAGCATGATGGTACATTCCATCATGCCTTGCACTTCTGTGCATTTTATGTACAGTCTTCATGAGATGCACACTGGTAGGGGGGAATGAAAGAATAAGGATGCTACCCTTGAAACCACGGGTGTCTGATGGACTAACCCATGGAACAGGGCTGGTCCTGAGGCCTTGGCATGAACTGTTATATACACAGCCCATGGGCAAAGAGCAGTTTAGATCTTTATGAACCAGTATTATAGCTCAGCCAGTCACTGATGTGGAAGCAGGTGGGTTCTTCAAATGAAAAGGGTCTTGTCCTGAAAGCATATGGATTTGATCCTGATCATGCTGGTTGTGTGAAGAATCCAAAGGGAGGATGTCGCTGCGACTGCTTCATGCCTCTAATCTCGGCTTCTCATGCCTCTGGTGTTGCAGCTGACAGTCTCATTTCATCTGCTGCTGTTACAGGTCTTACTCCTGCCTGTCCATGCATCCCTGCATTATACCAAATAATTAATACCAGTGAAGTGTTTAATATCATTATAGGACAAATAACTTTAAGCAATTTCCCTTGTCTTTTGAGAGTTCTTGCTTCTTTTTCATCAGATTAAATGTTGCCTTTGAAATCATAATCAATGATGCTTCTTTTTCAACATAAACATAATCTCCTTTGAGTAATAACTGATTAGGAAAACTTTATCCCAAATAAGCAGCATAGCAATGTTATTTATACCAGTGAAAGAAATCCCTGAAGAAACAGATATTTACAGAAATACTACCCTAAAATTAAAACTTTCTCAGGAAATTACATCTCATTGCATGATGTTTTTCTTGATCAGCATATCGTGAGTTTGAGCATAAAGATGGCAGCTCTCGTATGAAAATCAGTTGCTACGAATCTATCAGCTTTACCAGTCCCACTAAACATCATCCCTCTCTAGTATCATTTAGGCTTATTTGCAGAAAAAGTGGAAACCTTGATAAACCAAATTTGGCATTTGATTCTTTTTCCAAGCTACTTGATGCTAGATTTTTCCTTTGACTTCAATACAGCAGAATCAAATTACTTTTCTTTTTTGCAATAACAATGCCTTATTTGTACAGGCAATACCCTCTGTGGGGACCTTAGAAAAAGGTTCAAGATAACTGAAAAACTGGAAATCACTCGATCAATGAAGTTTTGTCCAATTTCCTTGAAAGTCTCTTTGGAGATGCTATTTCTTTCCTTACAAGTCTATTCTGTATTGTTTGTATGGTCCTTGACTTAAAAYTTAACCAAAATTTCTTTTATTGCCATTTCATGTTTGTGTTTGAAGATCTGTTACAGGACAGCCTTATTAAAGGGATTTGCATTGAACTAAATGTGTAAATCAACCCTAAGGTTTCCCTAGGCTGAAAGATTTTGTGGCAGTGGATGCACAGCCCTCATCAGGGAGTTGTCCCCCAGTCTCTCCCACTTCTAATCACATTTCTATGCTCTGCTTTTTCCTATTCATTTTTTTCTTTTTTTTTTCATTTTTTTTTTTCCTCTCTGACAGGTCACAATGTCATATGCAATGCAGACAACTAATGCTCTCTACTGTAAGAATTGACCTCAGCCCAATCTTCATCTGTGAAGTTGGATGTAATTCTCTTGCTTTTCCAATCATGGAAGGTAGCAAGTGCTCTTTTATAAATCTTCCCGAGCAGACAAGAACTTCAGTTCCAGTGGTTTAACTGTCATTAGTGATAAAAGTGTACTGATTGAAAGGAATTTTTTTCTTTTTTATGGTAGCAGTAGCATTCTATTTATAGTAAATTGTTAGGAAGGAAAGGAAAAAGAGAATTAAAACCTTTTGATCTTAGGAACTGGTTATCTGGCTTTAGACCAGGGAATGCTTTAACAAAATGTCTTTCAAGGTTTTGGTGGTACTACCACTTAAGCACATGATTAGCTATTCTGCTAGTTTTAAAAATATCAGTAAGATATTCTATGATACTCCTATCTATAGGAGCTATATAGCTAGTTACAGGTATTTTCCATCTGGTTATCTTAGTAGCTGTGGCAGGTTATTGTTTCTGTTTCTTCTTTTGTTATACTGGGAGTTCTTTTCTCAGAATTTGAAGTTAGACGCAGGAGACACTGAAATGCTCTTCTAATTAGATTGTTTATTAATTTCTTATCTATAGCATAGCAGTACAAAAGGAGCTCAAGGTAACAAGGTGGAAAATGGCCTCAAACTGTGAGTTCCAAGGTTATTTGAAGCCTAATTTATCCAATTATAGACTGCCAACTAACATGTTTTTACTTATAATCCAGTGACTGTCTATTTAGCATCCGCAATGCGGGCTTTCTGCACCAATGCTTAAACTATTTAGAGTTGTGAAGAAGAAGGAAGAAAGAAGAAGTAAAAACCCACACCCAAAATCCTCCATCTTGTTACAAACTTACAAACTTAGTTTTCTACATTTCTACATACTTCACCCAGTGATATAACAAGTTGCTTTTTAATTACACAGTAGTAATTCTAGTGTTATCATTAGATAAGGGGAGTCTTTCCCAAGGCCTCAGATCAAATACCGTGTGCTTTTGAAACTCGTCACCTGTTAATACTGAAAGGTTATAATTATTTAACCTCAGGGTCCCGACAAGTAGCAACTGAGTTTTTGCATTTTCTTTAAGCATATGAAGTAATTAGATATTGTTTGATCATGGACATTGTCAAAATGTTAGGAATATTTACAGTAATTTAAAGTTGAAGGATTTTTTTCTGGTTGAGGACAAATAAAACCCAGAAGACTTTTTCAAATTGCTGATAAGAGGCAGTTGTTTAGGAAGATCAAACAGCTGCATGTCTGAATTGGAGCACCAAGTTTCTATTCTTATCATAACTTGACTCAGTTTCACTTTTTGGAAACAGATGAGAAAACCATTTTTTGTGCTTGGTTGTTTTTAGAGAAATGAGCAAAGGGATACACAGTTCACTTCACCTGTGGCCACCAGGTCCAGAAAGGAAAATTATATTGAGACTGGTTTCTGCATTAGGTATTCATACATCTCTGGCCAGCAATGTACATAAGCAATTGAAAAACTCTCTGGGAATTTATTAAGGGCAAGGGAGGGAAAAAAAATAAATCTGATTACTTCCTCAGTATAGCATTAAAAATGGCCATGGAAATAACTGAGTCTATAACTCTCAGACCTAGTCTTCCAGCTGTAAGCTTTTCCTAAGGGTAACTGGTTTCTTTATTTGTGTTTACAAATATAATCAAAGCTGAGGAATCTATCTGGTCTGCCCTGTTTAAGAATACAATGCAATATCTGATAAGGAACAGTCCTAACATGTAAAATGGGCTGCCTTTTTCTCTTCCGTCCAGTTTAAAAGTCTAGTCAGGAACAGCAGCTGCAAACAAAGGGAATTCCTACCATTTCCTCCTATGTTTTAGTGGAAGTGCAGAACCTCCAGCCACAGAGAAATGCTCATTCCCTTCTGCTCCGATGACAATCTGCCATCCTTCATGACTGGATCTTGTCACATTGTGAAACAACTTGTGAATCAGAGAGGCTATACCATAACAGAGAGAGTGGGAGGCTTAGCAAACAGAAGCTGGGTTTCTGCCTGCAAATTTTGAGACTTGTTTCAGCATGCTATTCTTTATTCAATACCCCTATCACTCAGAGAAATTGCCAAAGAGAAACTATCACACAGGTAACACTGTATATTGTACCTCTACAGTAAATTTCAGACGATAAGGTATAAACATTCAATCAGATGTTGGGGACAGAGGACATGGTATCCCAAAACCCCAACTTTTACCTCTGAGAGGAAGGAAGTACAATTCTACTGATACATTGTAATCATATTTCCCATATCATGCTATCACTGCAAGTTTTACGGCGTCCAGCTGTTGAGTAGCAGTCAAAATGCCAACACAACCATTCATTAATCATTGGATGCTCTTCTGGGGTATTTTCTCTGAATTAGCTACATCTACAATTAAAATGGTACTTGATCTGAKGTTAAATTCTATTATATTCAAATTCTTAAATTGTCTCAAATAACGATTTTCTTGCATGAGCTACCAAGCAATTAAAAGATTATTTAATACCACATCCAGAATGCAAAATGATTGAAACAAGAAAAACAAACTTCTATGATTAGTGATAGTACAGTAAGAAAGTTAAAGAATTCTCATTTTCCTTACGAGTATTTGAGGTTGAAAAACTTTGATTCAGTTTATACCGTATAAAAATACAGAAAGGGAGGGCCAGAACTAATTTTATGAAGCAGTGTTAAAAATCATCTTTCTGGAAAGTGATCTCATGCCTTTACGCAGAAGAATCTGGATATGTCAGTGATACTGCTGAATTCTTTAGACCATCCTCTTAAGAAATCACCTCTTATAAGGAACATTCATTCCAATTATAATCCCATATTTCATCTATTACAATGAGAAAAAGGCTAAGAAAAATATAGTGGTTCACTGCCATTTACATTTAGAAATGTAGCTCGTATTAAACGCATTCAGATCCTAACTGTTTTCAAAACACAGATGTCCACCCACACTGATAAAAACTTAGGACTTCAGATTCCAAATTTAGTACAGGTGTTTTGTTTAAGTGCTTTCAAAAGTGAAGTTATTTTTCTCCTTGTTCTGGTAAACATTTCACTATTAGCAGTCACTTAAAACCAGTTATCCAAACTTTATTTTAAATGCATGTGACCCCAGGAATATAAAGCAGCTTCTGCTTCCCATTACAGCTAAGGAAGTCAAGTAGGATTCCAGTAATTAACTTCTTCTATTAGTTTATTTTCAGTAGTTCACAAAGCACACTGTAAAATTAAACCTTGTTTTGTTTTAGCCAAGAATTTTAGGAGACTTTTATTTTTCTATTCCAGTGTGCATTTACCTTTTTTGTAATAACATCATGTTGTTCAGCCATGGTCCAGCCTAAAACCCACTATGATCCTGAGATCTTTTTCTACAGCATCTGTGCCTCACCTGTTGTTCTTCACCCGGATGTGTGTAGAGATGCTATCCTGCCATAAGGGAAGTGGCACTGGTGGTCAGTTTTCCTCAGATTCTTTAGATTTCTAAGCTTGCTCTTGAATGTGTTGACATTAAGAGCATCTGCAAATTTATTGAGTGTAGTCTTTAAAATTCAAGTAACCGCTGAAATTACTGAAAAGGCCAGATCCGAACCAAAACTTATTGCAGTTATTCCATTTGATACATTAGTTGGTTTTGATATTGAACAATTTTTAACCTGGAAAACTATATTCAGAAAGAAACTTTCACCTATGGATGTTATAATTTTATTTATACACTGTGCTACCTTGTTTTTTCCAGTTACCACAGTGATATCAGAGRGTTATTACCAATACTGAAAGAAGAAAACACATTTTTGAGTCTTTGAATTTAATGCCATTACTCTCTTTAGTTTGTTGAGTTAAAGACAGCCCTTAGGAGACGTTAGGGTAATTTATCAGTTTTTTTAAAAAAAAAGCACTCAGCTACTGTGTACAGAAATCTCCACTAACTACTTACTTAAAAAAAAAAAATCTCTAGCTGTGGTTTAAATAAATACAGATGCATCACTTAGTCTTCATTGTCCTCTTGCAGGATTTTAGTCAGGAAGCCATTCAGCCATACAGATTTCATTACTGAAATAGATGGAAACATCAGCTTATGTGAAAGCTTCTAGCACAGGAACAGAAAGGCAAGGTTGGTTTTTCTTTGCCAGTTTTCCTCCGACGCCATTTCTGCTTTGTCCCTTTTCCACATCGTTTGTCTGCGCAGCTTCGCGGGCTCCCCCTGCTGGTTCCCGGGCGGAGGCGTTGCCTCGCCGCTGGCSGCACAATAAAACCCACCAAGTTAAAGACTAATGTCATTAGCATTTCTTGCGCCAATAATAATAAAGTAAACGATCAATTTATTAAAGTATAAGGCTTTTTGTAGTCTACTTGTGTAATCTAGATCACAATATGCTTCCTGAGCTAAGAAATATTTGAAAAATCTATTATGATTCCTTTTTTCCCGCTCAAATTATTTAGGGGTTTGAAAACCGACACATAGAAGATATAGTTGACCACTAGGTTAATATTCCATAATATCCGTGCTAATGATCCAGATAAAACATCTAAATCCAAAATTTCAGGTAAGTGGCTTTTAATATCTCTCTTTACTTAGGCAAAATTCGTCAATAATCTGGATGTGTCATACTCTCTCTCAGCTGACAGTCTTTTCTCCTACTTCGGGTGTGGATGCGGATATTCTCTTGATCCCCGGGATATTGAAAACTAGCATGGGAGAATTTCTGGATCAAATCCCAGTAGATACGGCCCTCTTTTGAGCAGATATCCAGCCAATTATAACATTACTATAGATTTTAAAAAATATTTTCATAATCAATATAATGGTAAGTCTCCTCTAACGGCACAAGAAAAAGAACTATGTATTTTTTTTTAATTAGAGTATCAGTATTAATAGTTTTGTGTGGTGATTCTTTTTATTAAAACAGGATTATTTGATATATGAATAAACACAAGAAAATTTGCGTGGGGCAGCCCCAGATCACAGGTCACATGCTTGACAAGTCCATTTTACCTGTATCCCCTTTGGAAATGAACAGAATTAAGACTAAAATTCTTCATAGTCTGTAACTCAAGTGAGTTTTTAAAGTATCCACCTTCTTTTTATGCCCTCCTCACCCATTTCACAGTAGTTTGTCTTCAACACGAAGAAGCTAGCTGCTCTTCAATGTATCCAGAAAAAAATGGTCTCAGGTAAATTTCGACTGCTAGAACAAACCCTTGGAACTCCTTTAGGCAGCTCAACACTAAACTAGCCACTGCTAATGATGCACCACCGTGCAGGCATACGATCTGCTGATGTACAGGCCCCCTTTCTGATGTTTGTGATGGTCAGCCAATGTTGTGTGTAGGGCCTCAAAACTGTGTTTTACTGGTAGAAAGTTATGAATGTAATTTCTCTGACGTAATGACTATACAGAATGCATTGAGAGAATTTCAGTTTTGAGTCCTTGGCAATAGTACATTGTTCTCTACTTCACATAAATGTGGCCAAACTGTTGAAGAAAATCTGTAATTTATTTATTTTTCTTTTAGTGATGACTAATCAATACAAAAATAAACTATTTATATGACTGTTAAGGCAGTGTAAGTGGCCGTGTGTCAATTTGGTACCAGTTGATTCAAGTTTGTCTAATTAGGTTTTCCCTGGTGTTCTAATTTGAATAGTATTCATAAAGCAGCTGGGAGAAACATGCGTTTGATGGTAGCTTTTCAATAATCTAACGCAGCAAAAATTTCGAGCAGTGGAATTTTCCTTCAGAATTTTTACAAGGAGGTGTATACTACAAAAGCTTAGTGCAGATTTATCCTAAGACAATATCCTAAGACAAACCTATTCCCTTCAATATAATATTATGCATCTCTTTGAGACATATATTTTTCTGTGGTGCTGCAAAGAAATCGATAATTGCAAACATCTTGCTCTTAAAAAAGATCACAACATAAAATAATAGGAAGAAATGCAGTAAGCTCATGAAACAAAATCCCTGAAGTACTTCAATTTCATTAGATTCAATTTGGATAAGCTCTGCTGAGGATTTAACAACACTACTCTGGGTTCTCTGCATCTCAGAAGAAATATGTTTTATCTATTGATTATTTTTCCTACATGGAAAAAACCTGAAGAGTTAATTCTATCTCCAGAATACAACTGATAGATACCACTGACGGATAGTGCTCTTGACTCCTACATGATGTTTTTCGGTAAGAATAGCAAAAAAGCATATTCATGAATAAACTCATCCTTTCACAACTGAAACAGTTTATTCTCAGATAGATAAAATGAGCTATCAATTCACTCCATATGTATCTTTTGCATATTTTTCTTTTAAAAGTCTTTAATAGAAAGGTACACAAAAAACATGAGAAATATGACCGAAATAATTGAAAATTGGTTTTACTCCTTAGTTTCTGTGGCCATACTTTTCTCTTTCCTTTCAGAGTTTCAGCTTTTCTTTAAAAACGTTAAATCAAACACAGACTACCCTAACAAAACTTAAAAGCTTGCATTTTGATTTATATTTTCCTATTAAATCTGAAGCGACTATGTGAATATAGGCTGAGGATTTCTTTGGTAAATAACTTTATATAAAATGTCAAAACCCTGATACAAAATTGGTTCAAACTGACAAGGTTCCAGCTGAGCCAAATTTTATCAGAGATATATTTCAAACTCAGTGAACCTAAGAGTCAAATATTCTTACAAAAATAGAAAGGGAGTCACAAATTTATGCAAATTCTATAATCTACTAACCTGATGTTGTGATTGACTTGTTTCTGRACAATTACACAATTACAATTGTGTGATATTGGTGGAAGCTGAACATAATTAGAACTCAAAAAATGTACTTTTTATTAAAAGATAGAAGTTTCGAAGGCTGATTTCTGAAATTATCTTAAAAAGGGAAAAAAGAAAAGACATAGCAAGAATCCAGACAAGTTAAAATGAGTAACTTATTTTTCATATCAAAACCAAACTAAAACTCAAAATAAAAGCAATTTATTAAAAACATCAAAGAAAATACAGGAATAATTTCTCTTCTGACACTCAGTTTGTCACTATGGTTAATTAAATATGAAACTGCCCCATTTGCATGTTGATTTACACAGGTTACTCCAAGATTCCTTGGGGTGAAATACCTCAAATATAACATCATGAGGGGATTTGTTGACCAGAAGCAGACACAGCTTCTTGTGCTAGGRTGGTGACACAGAGGACTGGGCTGCACACAGGACTGACAGGAAAAGTTGGATACATAAAGGCACGAAATACAGATGCTCCACCATTGAGTCTATTTTCAATGCTTCTTCAGGATAGTTTATAGAATCCTCTGGATTCACTAAAAATGATCATTGTACACCAAGGCACATTTGCTGTTTTCCTTTCATGGAGACAAATACGGAATCTTTGTATATTGGATCCAATTTTTCCCTCAATTTCCTCCACCAGGTGGRCACGTATGAATCTGAACTGTCTCCACCAAGGGCTGCTAGTCTTCAAATATTGAAAAGTGTCTGCAAAAGGAAAGAGAGCACATTGTTTTCCACATCCATAGACAAGACAGGAGCGTGCTTTGCTGCATTAGAAACATAAGTAAACAATAACAAAGCTTTCTGGTTGTAAGTGATAGCTGAGCACTAAAGCAGAGTGCCTACAAAGGTGGTGGGGTTTACATCAGTGCTGGTTCTTTGGGATAAATAGGTATTTGTAAAGATTGGTTACACATAATTAATTGTTCTGATTTCTGTCTTCCTTCTGGGATGCAGGGCAGTTAGATTAGGAACTCCTCCAGCAGAATCCTCTTTCATGGTGCTGTGCATGTGCCCAGTGAGTCTTGGGAGATGAGGGAAGGGAAGACAACCTCACCTATATTTTTGGTGAACTTCAAATAAGCCCTAAGTAATGACATCTCCCAGGAAATCTCAGAAAAATGAAAAACAGGATCAGTTTAATGATCTGGACTCTGAATTAAGCCCTCTCCCAGAGCAAATTAAAACACCACACAACTGAGTCTGAATCAATAAGCACCAACTCAGGCAGTTACTAAAACCAATAAAGAAAGTCTGGCTCAAACGAAACCAAGCTTAAGCTACCTATATCCACTGCAATAAAATGTTTCACTAATTACTGAAAGTAAAACTGGTCTCTGTTCTGTCAGAAAAGAATTTGTGAGAGCTGGAAAAAGGATTCACTAAAACCCAGAGAGCTGAAAGCAGCACTGAAAATTGACTTCTGCAAAGCCTCAGGTTAAGATCTATGGCAACTATKGAATGAATTTGCTGTTTTGAATTTGTCATTTTGATCTCTATATGTTAATGTCCTTTCCTTGAATTCTGATGCAGCCTAACAGTCCTAACAGTAGTAAAGTGATGAGTAGCTCACAAACTTTTAAAAGGAAATAATCTTCTAGTTATTTTCAGAACTTGTAATTGGAATTAATTTTGTCAGGTTATTTAACTAGAAGATAGCAGACATGTTTTGTAAAGCAGATAGGATTTGTTGGTAATTCTAATAGTAGTTCTAATGAAGAATATTAAATCTGTCTTAGGGTTTTCGTTTCCTGACTCACAATTTATATGATGACAATCTGACATACAAAATTAAAAGAAATGGTGAACTAGCAATTTTTATCTACAAAAATCCTGATTTTTTTTACTATATCTTCACAAGRCCTTTGCACAGCTATAGAGTTATACTTTTACCATTTTCCTATATACTGTAAATCTCTGCTTGTACGGGTACCCACATAAAAAATTTCAGTACTCCAAGAAAAATCAAAGTCGTGGTTTACACACTCTTTTGGACATGAAAGCTTCAGGAAAATGGCAACCCCCTCACATTTTTTTTGTTCACTGCATAGCTGTATTTGGAGCCATCTCTATGATCCTTGGCAATGCGTAGATAACAGATTTTTCTTCCCTTGAATGAGGAAGACTGGTGTCGAGCCAAGTCCAGGATGCTGCTGACACACAAGCCCTTTCTGAGCAGCTAAAGAGAGCATGAAGAAGCCAAGGCTGAGGCTACTGCTGCCACCAGGATGGAGGAGAGTGTAGAAGCAGCAGCAACTGCTGGGAAAGGTGCGCATTCACTGTCCACTGCCTGCCTGTTTTCTCCCTTTGCCCAAAGAAATGCCCTGATGACCAAGGTCTCCAGGGCTGGATGGTGAGGTCCTGGCATTTTCCCTTACATCAGATGTTCGCTGCCTCTGACAAATGCTTTCTTGGCCTGGTCCTGGAGCTGATACCAGACAAAGGAACCTGCAAACTCCTGGTTGCTTTACCAGCAGCACACACCTGCTTCAGCAGGAGTCATGATTTCCAAGTTACTTCTTTCCACTGTGATCCCTTTCAGCCATGATAACTTTGATGTTTCCCAACATCATGGCTAAGGTAACTTCTCTAGCTTGTATTTCTAGTTTTCATATAATAGAAACATGAAGCTCATTTTACCTTAAGCCTTTCTATTCTTGCCCTACTACCTCACCCCAGTCAGATGTACATTTTATGAAGCTGTTTGAAGGTAGAATAAGTGTCCATTTAAAAGACTTTTGCAGATGCTGTGCCTATGGCCTGCATGCCTGCTGCATTCTCTTGAGTTTAACAAGAGAATTGCTATTGTGCTATATTGTATTACAAGTGTTCATCAAMATACACTTGATTCTGTTTTGTCAAGGAATAGGAGGTATTGATGCTCTCAGTTTTAGACAAAACACAGCTGTGTTTTTATACACAGGGAAGTTGCTTCTGCAGCCAATATTAAAAAGCATCCCATGGGGTAATTGTCACAAATCAAGGAAAATGAAACAAGCAACACTTTTCAACAACTATAAAGCAAGTCCATGTTGCTAGACCATGGTGATTAGTTTTTGGGATTTTTACATTTACAGAGAAAATTGCTGGGCATTGAATAAAATATGGGCACATGGTTTTTGTACACAATTTTTAAGTCTAAAACATATTAATTTAAATCACTAAATAGTAATACAAAGTACAAATAGGATTTCGGAAACTTAGCTTCAAATTTACTTCTCTTCTTACGATTGCCTGCATTTTCAGGCTTTTTTAGAACTGAATTTTAGGAGCTGGAATAGAGAACTACGAGAAAAAAATCGGCACAAGCTCAGGGATGGAATGACAATGGCTCTAAAACGTATATGGGCAGATGTTTACTTCTTTCTAAATGTCAGCAAGAGACAATAAACTTCGGTTTATTGGTGACACTTCTCCACTATGAAAATCTGAATGTAGTGACAACTGTGACCTGAGGGTTACATTATTCCCAAGAATAGATAGAAGGGAAGTTAATGCTTATAGATACTTGACTTTTACATACTAATAACTTTATAGAAGGTGAATCAAAGGTTGGTTATGAATAATGAATTCTTTTATTTAGCTTCTGAATTATATTTAAAGTTCACATCTGCCTTTAAAATGCAAATTTCTACTCCAGGAACTTGTCGTAAAGAAAAATAATGGGGTGCAATTGATGGAACTGTTACGTCTAATCCTGTTTCACAAATAAATAAAAAGAGTCAGTCTTCAAAATAAACCTGTTTTCAGTTTTGTGTTTTATAAACAAAACATGACCAAATCTGGAGAATACTTTTTGCAACAAAGAAAGCTGGTCAATCAGCTGAGGGCTGAGTTGTCAAAAGATTTCTAAAGTTTAGGGCTACTTATATGCTTTAATGTAAGTACACGTTAAATGGTATTGGCACTGGGGTACCATTTAAAGCCTCGAACCTCAATTCCAGCTCCAACTTCACTACAAAAAAAAGCCTGAAAAATCCCCAAAGACTCCAAGAGAACTCATACAGGATTTTACTAAAACACTTTTCTGAGGAAGTTGCATGTCCTATTATTTTATTACTGTACAGTGATAAAATGTATAAAGGCATATACGTATGTACATATTCATATCAGCAGCTGATACCTATGCCTCACTCATTCAGTGTATCCTAAAAATCAAAAGTGGGACAGTAGCTAAAAAGTGCATTGTTTATTGTTTCTGAGGTGCCAATTAAATTTTCATTTTAAAATTTAAATGGATTTTACTGACATTATATTGATTATATATTGTTTATTTTACCTACATTAAATAAGAACAAAGAGCTTAGTAGTAATTAATATTTTAAATCAATGCATTCAGTTGTTACACGATTTCTCACTCCTGAAACAAAAATGTACCAAAAGTGTAAATAAGATATTTTTATTATTGGAATCATATAAAAATAAGATACCCACCCACTGGAGTGAGCAAAAGGAAGGACATTCTTGTATGTTTTTTCAGTAATATCTTCTGGATTAAGCCACTGAGGAGTAAATATGCAGCCCTAGACTTAACAGGGTACATAGCTTCCCATCTCTTTTTGAGATTTCTCCTACTGTTTTGCCCATTGATTGCTATGGAAAATTCTGGGGCCAAACAAATTTTTGGCTAAAGTCATGTGATGAAGACAACTGTGGATTCTAGACAGTAAAACACTGCATGTAGTTTCTTGCTCTTTCTGAAATTCATGGGCTATTTTAGTTTTAATAGATCTTTTCATGTCAAAAAGGGTTCAGGACTAGATTCAATAAAAGTAGAACAAGAAAACRTGTGAGGCACATACTTAAGGGATCTCTTTTGCAAAGATATGAAATTAATTTTCCTGAAGTGCAATGCAATATTTTCACTTCTTTTTTCTCATAATATTTCAACTAATTTGTGTTTTTAACTGTATATTTATTTGTACTGAATTCATACTGACTTTTCCATCTGAACTTCCTTTTGCATGAGAATTTCACTCAGTCTAGATAAGAAGAACAGTGGTTTAAAATGTCAACACCTGTGTGGTTACAACAATCTTAACATCAATCACGAGTGTTGTCAATGTGGGAACTTTCCTGCACTCATGTAAAAGCTGAAGCCTGAAGGTCTGACAGAAAAGCTGCAATGTAATTGCATTCTTGGGTTTTTTCCCCCCAGTGCTCAGAACAGTCTTATAGGAACTATATACTTTAGAATAGATATGTAGCAGAAAAGCAAAGCTTGAACTACAAAGCTGTCAATTAAATATCCAAAGGAAACTAATAGTCAACTCTCCCATCCAAATCACTAAGGTGATTTTCAGGTTGATTTCCCCTAAAACTGATTTTGTTTCTATACCCACTTTTCCTGCTTACTTTTCTGTTAAGTCTAATATCCTTTGGTCTAACCTTTCAGGCTGTGCTATTCAAAAGATATTATTTTGCAGGAAAACAGAAGTGTAGGTGGTGAGGACCAGCAGCATTTCAGATGAAGAGTTGCATTAACTTCAWCAAAACCAGGGCTGCAGTCCAGACATCCTAGAAAATGAGTGATGTCTGTCAACATGACATGATTCAAAAGCAAAACATCAGTGGTATTCAAAATGTTTCTTGTATCTCTCTCACCACATGAAGGAATTCATAGGCAAACACAGGCATCAGCAACATCATGCTGATGTTATATATATATAGAAAATATATAGACTTCTGTTCATTTTCACAATATACTCAGAATGCTTCCAAAAAGTGCGTGACATCTAATATATCCTAAAAATGTTTAACAGTGTTCTTTCTCAAATCCCTTGCAGAAGTAGAGACTAGTAGATTTGCATGGTAATCAAACATGTCAACAAAATGATAAAGAATACATATAAGAAAAAAATCCAAACCCAAGTCTTTGAGGAATCTTTACTAGTTTATTTTTGCTTGATATATTTCTAACTTATTAAATGAGTTTCAACAGATGTGGAAAACAACTCAATCCAAATAAAAGTTTCTCAGATCTATATAAACTGAATTGTGCTCTCCCATGATGTGTTCCTTTGGACGTAATGGAGCAGACCATACATTAGTTTAATTAAAATCTAGATCTGCAGAAGTCGATGGCTTTGCAGTCAGCTGATGTGCAGCTGCTGAGATGCTTCAATATAAGCAGCAAAAAGAAAGGCAGAAAAAAGCCCCATCGAACTGTGGACTGAAAAATATGCAAACCAAAGCTCGCTGCCTCCAACAGYACATCTGGGCTATTCTGTTGGTCACTGCTGCTGCCAGCTGTAGCTCACTGACGGATTCGAAAACAAATGGGTAAAACCCCTCAGGTAAATCCGTTTCTTTCAGAAGGTAWGTGTGCCGGTGAGAATATTCATCTGAACTCGCATCAGTATTCTGGAGGAAGTTTTATACTTCGCCCGGTTGTGAAAAGACTGGCTTTCAGGAGCTCCCGTTTTGGCCCCGTTCAGCTCTGCCTGCGGCTGCCCGGCTCCCAGGAGCCCGCCGGCCCCCAGCAGGGATGCGGTCCTGCCGCAGCGGAACTCTCAAACACGGGAGTCGTGATTTGGCAGTGAAAAGCGGCTAGACTTCCCATTTTTCCTTTGCTTTGGATTTTTATAGGAAGGAGTGACAATGTCTGCCACCTTTTGTTCTTTGAGATACCGAGTGATTAATGGAAACCTGTGACGGAGGTGAGAACAGTGAGCGGGGGCGGTGCCCAGTCCGGAGTAACTCTTGCTGCCGGCTACCTGTTGAGGTGGGTTCACGCAGGCGTTTCATTATTCCTGTCTTTCCAAGCGAGTTCATTTAAGCCCGGCCGGACTCGCCGAGCGCCGCCTAGCCCTGCTCGGAGACGCGGCTGCCGAGCCTCCCTCGGAGGGGAGGCACCAAGCACAGAGAAGTTTTTGAGGAGAGGACCGGGGTTTCGAGTGCTGCCCTGCGGGGGCAGCTGCAAGCTGAAGGGAGGGAAGAAAAGGCGGGGGGAAATAAAGAGGGCAAGAAAACCCCACCTCCACTTTCCCCGAGGAGACGTTCCTGGGGAGCTCAGTCTCCCGAAGCAGCGGGCGGCTGCCGGCGCGGGGAGGCGCGGAGCCTCTGCGGCTCGGCGGGGCGGGCGCGGGCGCGGCCGGAGCGCCACCCCCGGCGGCAGCGGGGGCGCGGGGCCCGGGCCGAGGCGGGCGGAGCGCGGCTGCGGGGGGCGACGGGGCTGCCGCTCCGGCTCCGCTCCCGGCGGCGCAAGCTGCGCCCGGCGCCGCCGCGCCTCCGCCCTGCCCTTCCCTCCTCTCCCCGCCGCCGCCCGGCGCTGGTGGGGGCGGCTGCCTGGGGCTCGCCTCGGTCCGCGGTGCCGGGGAGCGGCGACTCCGTGTTCCGCCCGCGGAAATTTTGCCCGGCGCGCAAGGCGAAGGATGGAGCCAGGGGAGCTCCTGGCGGTGCCCCTCAACCTGTCCCAAGCCGCGGCAGAGCCGCCCCGCGGGGAGTTCAACCTCTCCGGGCTGCCGGAGGCCGAGGGGAAGCCCCTCTTTGGCATCGGCATCGAAAACTTCATCACCTTGATCGTCTTCGGTTTGATTTTCACCCTGGGGGTGCTGGGCAACACCTTGGTGATCACGGTGCTGGCGAGGAGCAAGCCAGGCAAGCGCCGAAGCACCACCAACATCTTCATCCTCAACCTGAGCATCGCAGACCTGGCCTACCTGCTCTTCTGCATCCCCTTCCAGTCCACGGTCTACGTGCTCCCCAGCTGGGTGCTGGGCGCCTTCATCTGCAAGTTCATCCACTACTTCTTCACCATCTCCATGCTGGTGAGCATCTTTACACTCTCGGCCATGTCTGTGGACCGGTACGTGGCCATTGTGCACTCCCGACGCTCCTCAGCCTTGCGCGTTCCCCGCAACGCAATGTTGGGTGTGGGGCTCATCTGGGCGCTCTCCTTCGCCATGGCCTCGCCTGTGGCTCACCACCAGCACATCTTCCACCGTGAGACCAGCAACCAGACCTTTTGCTGGGAGCTCTGGCCCAACCCACGCCACAAGAAGGTCTACGTGGTTTGCACTTTTGTCTTCGGATATCTGCTCCCACTGCTGCTCATCTCCTTCTGCTATGCCAAGGTGGGGCAAATGTAAAAGGATTTGGGGGGGGGACACTATGGTGGAAGGCATCCATGAGCCATAGGGCCATTTCTGGGCATGTGGAGGGACCTGGCACTGTTGGGATAAAAAGGAGGAGGGTTGAATTTATGCCACAAAGGGAGAGGGCAGTTTTTATAGCTGAGAGATGACCGTGGGGGGACACAACATCTGTGCAGTGGCACAGATGGGTAAGAACAGGAATTGCACAGGGTGAGTGGGGGGCTGTTCTGGCAATTACTGGGGTGTCTCTGGCCAATTTCCTTGTTGCAGAATGCTAAGAAGCCCCAGTGCTCTGCTGATTTCTCTGTCACCATAACTCTTAATTTCTTGCAGTGCTCTATGAAGAGTTCGACTCAATAAAGTACAACAAAGCAACAAGTTGTTCAGGCTTCAGATGAAGCACTGCGGTTTTTTAAAATGCAGTGCACTTAAAAATGACACAAATGACCATTTTGGTCTGATTGGGTTAACATCTTAAGAGTAATATGTGCATCATGCTGCGTAGTCCCTGTGGTGCCATGTCTTGCCCCAGCAAAGGCAGGTAGTTCTAGGGACCAGGGCATCGGGACCCAGGTAGGAAAAAGCAATAAGTAGGAGTACCTGAATACAGGTATTTAGGGACTTTTCTGCTTATGCAAACTGTCACATTTTTCTGTGAGTAATAATTTCAGCCTTCAGCGTGCAATCCTTTGCTTGCTGCTGAACAGGATCTGGAGTACCMGTTGCTACCTGCTGAGTTAGGCAGAGATCCTCCAGTTTCTGTGCCAGAAGCCTTCAGCTGCAGGATTYCTCCTTGGGTGGTGATTTACATTTTAAAGGATAGGACTGCTCTTGCAAATAAGGACCACTGAAGTTTTGAGAAGTCAGTTCTTTAACTGGCAAGTACAATAGATGTACCTGAAATATTTAATTTGAACAAATAATTTTATGTTCTGTTCAGTTTAATATGTATTACATCAGCTTAATTGTGATGTGCAAATTGAAGCTAGAATGGCACCCAACTCTGCTGAAACCAAGGCATGCAGAACTCAGAGGACAGCATTTCTAAATGACTGTTCATAGTGGAACAAATCCAACCTGGCAAGTGAAGAAGAAACACATGTTCTCATACATAAACCGAATCCTGTTTTCCCTGAATGAATRCACTGGTATTTCATCTACAGTGGTGAATATGACTGAGCCGTAGCGATAGGTCGTCAGTTTGAAGAAAGTATTACATCTTGCAGGGTGTATGTTACAGAATGTGTGCAGAGAGAGCTTTCAGCTACCAGTTCTTCCCTTTTTCAAAGCCAAAGCATCTTCAGTTTCAGCATAAAGTACCGGCCTTAAAAGTCTCATTATATGAGAGAAGATTGAAAAAAGTCTTTCGAAATAAGCAGTCCTGCACAGTGTAGGGAGGAAAAAAGGAAATATGCTTAACCAAAATACATGCATAGTAAATAAAACACTCCATGTTGTTACAAAGCCCCTCTACAGAACTGGAACTCTCAGTATTAGTATGAATATGTAGTTTAAAAGAAAAAAAAGCAACAAACCTCCCCCCCCTAAGCCAACAAAAGCAACTCTATGTGAAAAACATGCCCAAGAAAAAGTCCATAAAATCAAGGCCACTTGAAGTTACAATAAAATCAAGTGCTTAAAATATTGCCAGGCTAGGATCTCACCCTGGCTTTGTGATGTTTTGAGCCTGTGTGTATGATCCTGCTTGCCATGGTGTCAGGCTGGAAGATCTAACCTGAAGGGATGAATTTTAGAAAATACCTAGGGCATACCTGGTATTCCCATCAGTGTCAATGAAACTGAAAACTGCCGGGACTTGTACAAAGCTATTGAAGGTATTTGTACCCTGCAGCTAAAGACTCATTCCTGCCCTCATTAGGAGACACTGGCAAATCTCCAACTGTGATATTCTGGGACATAGGGCAGAGTGAGGGAGAAATTAAGGACAATAGTAGTTGAAAATCAGAGCTAATTTCTCAAAGCCATTGCTACTCTGGTGGATCTTGAGCAAACTGGTCACGGCAAGATTTTATTGATTTCACTAAAGTCTCATGAAGTACAAGAACTATTTTGGTTTCTGAATGCACGGAGGATTAGAGGATTGCTGTTGTGTAATAGCCTCAGAAATACTATAAAGATCATAGAATCATAGAATGGTTTGGATGGAAAGGGATCTTAAAGATCATTTAGTTCCAACCCCCCTGCTATGGGCAGGGACACCTCCCACTAGACCAGGTTGTACAGGGCCCCTTGAACCCTTTCAGGGATGTGATATCCACAGCTTCTCTGGGCAGCCTGTTCCAGTTCCTCACCAGCSTCATAGTAAAGAATTTCTTCCTAATATCTAACCTAAACTTAGCCTTCTTCAGCTTAAAGCTGTGACCTCTTGTCCTATCACTGCATGCTCTCATACAGAGTCCAGCTCTCTCATAGGCCCTCTTTATGAACAGGAAGACTGGTCTAAGGTCTCCCCAGAGCCTTCCCTGCTCAGGCTGCGCAACCCCAACTCTCTCAGCCTGTGTCATAGGAGGCATTAGTCTCTGCATTAGTTTCTTATGGACTTCACTGGTTTTCATGAATTGTGGATCAGTGAAATAACACAATCTTCTGACGAATTAAATTAAGACAAAGGAGACTCATTTCCCTATTTGAATGTATTGCCTTTTCCAGACTCCTTTAAGGCAGTTCTGTTTCTTTCATAAACAAATTGCAATTGAACTTCCAGTTTTGAAAGTCTCATTTTTTAGGCATGCTAATAGGGAGCCAAGTTCTTTCTCTCACTCTCTCTCATACTGTATTAGGAGAGATTTGTATTTTCCCCGTGGATAACATTGCTGTTACAATGTACAGAAGTGCTGAAGTAGTGCCAGGTATTCGGAAACTGTGTCCTCCCAAAATATCTCACCTGCTATGCTCTTCAGGCAGAGATTTATGAGATCATGCTCTTTGTCTTGTGTGTACAGCTACCTCTTTTCTCTCTTCTACAAATAACTTGGGTGCAGTTTCAGCCAAATTTTTGACAGAAGAGTGAAAATATCAGAAGGAATGATACTTCCCTAGTTTCATGAAAACAGCAGACAATGAAGAAGGTGGAGAGTCTCCATCATCCTCTCTCTTTTAAGGAGTCAATTTGCACTCAACTGCTAAACATCAGACAAGCCATTGGGAAAGAGGTCTTATGTAGCATCGACTTATGGAGAAGACACGTCTATTTGGGAACACAGTCAAGAAGTCACAAATCAGTAGGAAACCAGTTTTTGTTACCTCACAGAACTACTCTTGAAAGAAGCTTACTATTTCAGAGGGAGGAGCAGTGATTATGTAGTGATCAGTTGAGTCACAGCACTGCATACTTGTGGACAGCCAGTATTCTGACTTTTTTATTGCTTATCATACTACTTGCCATATTTTTTAATACTGACTTTTTGCATGTGTTTTGTTACACTGCTACAACATTTGCTCACTAATGTCTTCTTAAAGGGTAAAGTGATAAATGATTCCCAGTCAGCTTCTAACAATTGACGTCTGCCAGGGTTGTGCAATGTTACAACTAATTTTGGGTATTTCAGTTTTTCAAGGATTCAGTCCTTGAAAGTCAGGCCTCCTTCAATCAAACCTTTAAGTTGGACACTATTATTATTAGCAAACTTTTCCTTTTAGAGATGTATAATGTTAAAAGCTTTCTTTAAAACAAATATGTCTTGCCTTAAGAATGTTTCCATTATTATCTATCATTCTGAACATTCTGAATTAATGTCATATAGGATTTATAGACTTGGTTAAAACTAAGCCATAAAAAGTAAGAGTCTCAACATAAAATACGACCTTATCTGGGTTTTGGCTTTGGATATTAAATCTTAAATTTTGCTGAGCAGCAGGGGGAAAACCGTATTAAACTGCACTGAAACAGAAAAATAAAAGGTATGACACATTAGCGACACATTCTTAATTGAAAGAGGGTGAAGGATCTCTTGTGACGATAGAAGTAGCAGCATTACTTTAAAATATGGATCGCAGGCAATGGCACCTGAATTTAAATCAGATTCATACTACAAAGATGGTTCAGAATGTAATGCTTACATTATCTGTTAAACAAGCAGTTCATTCTTATTAGGTAATGACCTTTTGCAGGCTTCCCTTCTGCGTGATTTTCAATGGCTGATAATGAAGGTGTAGTCAGTGGAATGACTGTACACAGCCAGACAGCAAACATGGTTTGTAACAGTGTAGGCTTCAAACTTTCACAATGTTTGGGAGACTTTGGTGAATAGGCATAGATAGTTTAAGCTATTTTCTTCTCTCCTGTATTGGAAAAATCCCTTTCTCAACTTGATTTTGTACTAGTCCTCAGTCAGAACTCTCAAGCCATCTTGGATGTAATTTCTGAAACAACT